>OX155972.1:15062431-15086333 GCA_944548615.1 Micropterix aruncella
AGTTAAAGCTTGCGACTATCGGTCGTCCAGGATTATTAGGCTTGTGAATTTTAGGTAATAGGTAAAAATTTGGAGTTCGGATAGGATCAGGAATTAAAGTTTTAACATCTTCGTCTGATAATTTTTCATTTGATTTATTTTGTTCAATATATTTTTTTATTTTCACTGCAAAATTTTTGTTTGGATCTCTGGATAGTTTTTTATAGAAAGTTTCATCTCTAAGTTGTCTCAAGCCTTCAGTAACATAGTCAGTTTTGTTAAGTATGACAGTAGTGGAACCTTTATCAGCCGGCAAAATGACGATGCTGGTATCCTTGCTAAGACTCTCAAGAGCTGCACGTTCATCTACTGACAAGTTTGATGTTGGTTTGAGGCTATTTAGGAAAGATGGCTGTGTTACTTTGTTTAATAAAATAGTAATAAAATTTTCTACGGATGATTTTTTGGTAATGGAGGGGGTTCTTTATTAGAGTGTGGACGAAATTGAGATAGTGCATTGTGTAATTTAATATTATTATTGTTATTCTTTTGATTTGAATGCCAAAATTCGCGCCATCTTAATTACGACAAAATTTAACAACATCATTACCAAAACTAAAATGGTTCACATTTTGAGTCGGTGTGAAATTTAGACCTTTAGCTAATACTAAATATTCATTGTGGTTAATTACTTTGGATGACAAGTTTTTAACAGCATTTTTTTCTCTAGGAGATGGACCTTGTATATTATTAGAATATGATACTGATGGTGTTATACTGTTATTAATTTGGTTTACTAATGTGGCACGTATTGGTACGGAATCTGATACTAATGGAAATATATTGTTAGTAATTTGGTTTACTGATAGGGTGTGCATCGGAGAGGAAAGAGTACCTTGGTGAACTGCTGGGATAACATTTCGAAGTGAATTTGAATTCCTTGTTTTGTTAACATTGGAATGACTGTAATTTGAAATGGAAACTGGATTCAAAATGTTTCGTGTATTGTTACTTGGGATAATGCAAATTTTCTGAAAGTTCTTTAGTAAATTAAGGAACTTTTTATCGTGTTTTAATCTAATATTTCGTAAATCTGTTACAGAATTGTTAACTATTTTATGAGCTTCTTGAAATAAGAAAGGAGAATGTGTTGTTATCATGTTAACATAAAAACACAGTGAGTTTAAATGTTTATCAACTAAAATTTGATATTCATTTCGCAAACAGACGTAATTTCCATTGAATACCTTAAACGGATTGCGGTGAAATCATATTGAATTTCTGTACTAATTGCTGCGAAAGGAAATTTTGGTAATAACCCTTTAGGGCAAATGTTGTTTTCTAAACATTTAGAAAGAAATTCAACGTGTCCCGTGAATTTAGCTGTCTTAAGTGAATGGTAATTTATTTGGTTTAACCACTGAGTGTACATAATGGATGTGATTGCAACATAATTAAAATTAGGTAATATTTTAATATTATTTTAATATTTTTTACAACCTTTTGTGAAAAATCTAAATTCTCATATCAAAGACAGCTATCATTTTATTGATATTTTAAAGAATACTGTAATTCCAAAGTCAGACGACCTATTATTTGTTACTATTGACGCCATATCCCTGTATACCAATATTCCTCATAATTTAGGATTGGAAGCCATTTCTTATTTTCTTGATGAGAGACCTCATCCTCAAATACCTTCTACAGATTTTCTTTGCAAATTAGCCGAGTTTGTCTTAACGTGTAATGCTTTTTCCTTTGAAGATGAATTTTATCTTCAAATTAAAGGGACTGCTATGGGAACTCGAATGGCACCTTCGTATGCCAACCTTTTCATGGGATTATTCGAGCAAAATTTTCTTCAAACGCAAAATTTAAAACCCATATTATGGTATAGATTTATTGACGACATAGTAATGATTTGGCCACACGGACAAACTACTCTAACAACCTTTCTTGACGACCTAAATAATTTTGGCCCTTTAAATTTCACTCATACCATTTCTAAATCACAAATTACTTTCTTAGATGTTGATTTAACAATTTCCGAAGGTAAAATTAAAACCGCGATTCATATAAAACCTACAAATAAAGAACAGTATTTACACTTTGATAGCTGTCATCCATTTCACACCAAGAGATCCATTCCCTATTCAATGTCAATTCGCGGACACCGTTTAGTTAACAACAAAGAAAATTTAGATAAATATCTCAATAATCTAAAGCAATCTCTTCTTGAAAGAAAATACCCTGCTCCTCTATTGGATAAACATATTCTAAACTCTGAAGTAAAATATATACCAAAACCTAAAATTACTTCAAATAAAAATAATAATAATAATAAAATCTTTCTTAGCACCACTTATTTTCCTGGTGCTGAGAAACTGCGAGATATATTATCTGATTTATTCCCCATCATTTCTAATGATGCATCCACTAAGGATCTCTTAGATTCACCGCCAATTTTATCTTTCCGCAAACCACCTAATATTAGATCAATATTAAACAAAACAAAAAATAATCAAAATTTCTCTATTGGTAATAATACTTTTGGTCTTCAACCTTGTGGTCGTCCACGTTGTAAAACGTGTCCTCTGTTAGATCTAAGTCCTTTTTTTACCAGTCCAAATACTACTAATAGTTACAGGGTTCCCTTTCATTGCAGTTGTATTTCAAAAAATATAGTATATCAACTTCTGTGCAGGACTTGTGATGCCTTTTATATCGGTGAAACAACAACACCACTTAATATTAGACTAAATAATCATAGGGCTAGTGTAGGAAATGAAAGCCAACTCCCAATATCTTTGCATGCCAGGGCGCATAATTTATCTTTTGATCAATGTTTTAAAGTTAAAATAATAAAATGCCTTGGTGATAATGCGAAAGAAAGGGACGTCAAATCTTGGGAATTAGCTTATATTTATATTTTAGGCGCTTGCAAAGGTTCCGGTCTCAATAGGCAAAATTAATAAGGTTTAACATATTATCATAATCATCAAATGCTTTTTATTTTAATTTATAATCATTCATTTAAAATAACGTTTTGCACGGTTGGTTATGGTACCTTAACTAAATCGTGTAAAATATTATTAATCCATTTCTTTTTGTTCGATTCCTTGAATTTAAATTTTCAAAGAATTGTTCGATTTCAGAAATGTCACATATCTTGACGACGGCTGAGCCGAAATATTGATATACATTTTATAACAATCATTAATATTTAAGAAACACTAATCGCCTATTATTTTCCAGCATTCATTCTCGTCTCGCTTTGTTGTGTTGCCGCTGTAGGAGACATTCAGGTTCCAATACCACAGCAGGAAACACCTAGCAAATACTGAAAGAAGAGAAGAAAAAGGCGTGGAGTCACTCCTGGTCACCACAGACCAGATAAGTGCCCTTTCATTATTTTATCATTTCATTTATTTAGTAATAAACATAATTTCAATTTGAAAAAATAATAATTTACACATTTACAATCAAATATTATATATATATATATATATATATATATATATATATATATATATATATATATATATATATATATATATATATATATATATATATATATATATATATATATATATATATATATATATATATATATATATATATATATATATATATATATATATATATATATATATATATATATATATATATATATATATATATATATATATATATATATATATATATATATTCTTTGAAGACAAACCAACAGAATTTCAGACTTTATATTATACGAGAACGTGCCAAATCAATAGAAAATTCACGATATCCGAATGCAGAGAAAGACATCTTCTTCTCCAATAAATAAATCATAATAAAAGATTTCGTGGCTTTCAATACGCAAAAACCTGTTAATCGTCAAAGGTCTCTCAAAAGTTTCGTCAGTCGTCGTCGAAACTACGAAACGGAGCGAAAAAATAACGCCATAGCCACTTTGAAACGCTGGTTCCCGCTGGTTAGATCAGCGAGTTAGAGAGCATCGGGAATGATCAGTACTTGTATGGATGACCGACTGGGTACTGACGTTATAAAAACTGGCTACCTCGTTAGACATTAAGTTGGACCGTTACCGCTATTTTTAAAGTTAAAAAAAAGAAGTTTGGATATGGATATATTATTGATGTAGACATGCGTATGTGTAATAACCATTAATATAAAAATCCGGTCTGCAACTTATAAAATAATTGTAGTTAGATAATAAGGTAGACCATTACAATAAAGGATTTAAAAATCATAAACAAATCATTATAAAATATATTCATGATATTTTTATGATAATGTACCCTGTTCACGCCAGTGAGGTTCGTGTGAGAATTAGCGTAATTTTCCGCCTCCTAATCACTTGTCTAATCCAATCCCTTTTATAAATTATTCCGCTCCAATCAAATATTGTCGGTACCTATTTAAATATGCCGCGACGCCGCGCCGATCTGAACCGCCCAGCGCTACGGATCGGCCCGTCTGAAAGACGGGTAGGACAGTATATTTGTTGACTTGGCGAGGCGCGTCGTCGAATATATTCGCTCCGCAACAACAGACGAGATTACCGTTTTTTCTCGTCGCAAACCGCCGCATCGCATCACACAAACATTTGTGTTGATTAGCCCGCAGCGCAATTCGTGTGAAACCTCAGTGAGTGACAGTTAAACGAGAAGCAGAGGTAGTGCAGTCCAGCAGCACAGACGGAACAAACAAAACCGTAAGTACCGACATCCTGTCTTTCCACTTTAAATATCCGCTCCTGGGTACTAAGGTACACCAGGTGGTCCTTCAAGCTAGCAAACTCAAACGGATCTCCCGCAAAATCATAAACCGCCTAGAGTGCTCTTCTGAGTAACGAGACCAGACCTCTAGGTACCCGCATCTTCAAACCCACAAGATAAATACTTTATTTCATATATATATATATATATATATATATATATATATATATATATATATATAATTATATATATATATATATATATATATATATATATATATATGATAGTTTTTTTGTGTATATTTTTTATAGAATTGATTATGAAGAAATTAATAGTAAAAGCCACTTACATACATAGTACATAGTGGAGAAAGGGGTCCCTTGTTTGAATTAGGGATTGCTTTATATTTAAACGAGATTGGTTGGTTGTCTTTGACTTGCGAACAGAGATGTAGGTTTACAAGGCCTTTTTAATCTAGAAACACTCACCCTTCAAACAACCAATCTCTAAACTGAGCAACCATCCTTCCTAAATAATAAAATCACTCGATTAGATCTTATTTCGAGCAAAAAAATAATGAAATACTTATTTTTTGTCGGCTTATGCCGTCTTCTTAAAAATTAGATGACAGGTGACAGGTGAAAATTTCGAATTTTCTTTTTTATTTTCAAAAAGTGGTTATAAAGAAGCTGCGATCAAAAGTAGTCAGTACTTTCTAATATAAAGGGATCCCATTAAACCTACATTGCACTAACGAAAGTGGTGCTCATCCAGGCATACATCTCATTCAAAATAAGCATTTCCCAATCCAGTCCGGGAAAACCTTCCAGCTATGTAAGTGGCTTTTATTATTTTTATTTTTTCATCAAAGTGTCATCCTTTAAACGAATTCTTAAAAAAAGAAATTTTACAAAAAACCAGTCAAATATTAACAATATTATACAATTTTATCTTATGTTTTGAACTCTTGTAAATATCATATAGCCTTAAGTACGTACTCCTCGACCAGAAATTACGATTTATATCTTATTTCATGGCAACGAGCAAATGAAGTATTTTATTTTTATTTTCATTTAATGGCTGGCTGATAGCGAGTTCAGCAATGGTATATCGTCCTTTTAAAGAGTGGATATATTCGAATTTCAAATCGAATTTTCGGTATCTCATTCCGCATTTAAGAGACGATTCATTGTGATTTTTTTCATTGTTTTTGCTTTAATTTGTCTTTAATAAAGATATTTTATGTTGGATTGCAAAAGGATACGCTTTGTATTTGAGATGTGGATGAAGGGCGATCATTCGCTAGCGATAAAGGGATCCCATTAAACCTAAATTGCACTGTCGAAAGTGGTGCTCATCCAGGCATACATCTCATTCAAAATAAGCATTTCCCAATCCAGACCTTCCAGCTATGTAAGTGGCTTTTCTTATTTTTATTTTTTCATCAAAGTGTCATCCGTTAAACGAATTCTTAAAAAAAGAAATTATATATATGTATATATATATATATATATATATATATATATATATATATATATATATATATATATATATATATATATATATATATATATATATATATATATATATATATATATATATATATATATATATATATATATATATATATATATATATATATATATATATATATATATATATATATATATATATATATATATATATATATATATTCTTTGAAGACAAACCAACAGAATTTCAGACTTTATATTATACGAGAACGTGCCAAATCAATAGAAAATTCACGATATCCGAATGCAGAGAAAGACATCTTCTTCTCCAATAAATAAATCATAATAAAAGATTTCGTGGCTTTCAATACGCAAAAACCTGTTAATCGTCAAAGGTCTCTCAAAAGTTTCGTCAGTCGTCGTCGAAACTACGAAACGGAGCGAAAAAATAACGCCATAGCCACTTTGAAACGCTGGTTCCCGCTGGTTAGATCAGCGAGTTAGAGAGCATCGGGAATGATCAGTACTTGTATGGATGACCGACTGGGTACTGACGTTATAAAAACTGGCTACCTCGTTAGACATTAAGTTGGACCGTTACCGCTATTTTTAAAGTTAAAAAAAAGAAGTTTGGATATGGATATATTATTGATGTAGACATGCGTATGTGTAATAACCATTAATATAAAAATCCGGTCTGCAACTTATAAAATAATTGTAGTTAGATAATAAGGTAGACCATTACAATAAAGGATTTAAAAATCATAAACAAATCATTATAAAATATATTCATGATATTTTTATGATAATGTACCCTGTTCACGCCAGTGAGGTTCGTGTGAGAATTAGCGTAATTTTCCGCCTCCTAATCACTTGTCTAATCCAATCCCTTTTATAAATTATTCCGCTCCAATCAAATATTGTCGGTACCTATTTAAATATGCCGCGACGCCGCGCCGATCTGAACCGCCCAGCGCTACGGATCGGCCCGTCTGAAAGACGGGTAGGACAGTATATTTGTTGACTTGGCGAGGCGCGTCGTCGAATATATTCGCTCCGCAACAACAGACGAGATTACCGTTTTTTCTCGTCGCAAACCGCCGCATCGCATCACACAAACATTTGTGTTGATTAGCCCGCAGCGCAATTCGTGTGAAACCTCAGTGAGTGACAGTTAAACGAGAAGCAGAGGTAGTGCAGTCCAGCAGCACAGACGGAACAAACAAAACCGTAAGTACCGACATCCTGTCTTTCCACTTTAAATATCCGCTCCTGGGTACTAAGGTACACCAGGTGGTCCTTCAAGCTAGCAAACTCAAACGGATCTCCCGCAAAATCATAAACCGCCTAGAGTGCTCTTCTGAGTAACGAGACCAGACCTCTAGGTACCCGCATCTTCAAACCCACAAGATAAATACTTTATTTCACGACGTTTTTTTTTATATACCCACAAATCATATGCCTTTTCGTAGAACCAGCCTTATTGCCTATTTTATTTATTTTTTTAATTTTTGTTAAAAACATACAGCATAAAAAAATACGTATAAGCATAATATATATATATACCAGTAACAAAGCCAATGATGTTTTAAATTATTTGCTATATAAGGATTACAAAATATGCTAAACAATACAATATAAAGAAAACCAAAAATAATTTAAAAGTAACAGTTAAAATCGTCAGTGTGTGTTTGTGTGATGGAGAGCGTGTATGTGTGGGTGTGTGTATGTGTGTGTTTGTATGTGTGTGTTTTTATGTGTGTGTGTGTGTATGTATGTGTGTGTGGGTGTGTGTACCTATCTGTAGTGCGAATGTGCTTGTGAGTGCTTGTGCATGCTAATTCAATCCGATCTGATAATCAGCTTTTCACGTACCTCATTAATAAAGGATCGACTATTCTGATGGTTAAATATGTCAATATCGTTAAAGCATACATTGTATGCATGCATAACGCGCGGCAATAACGAATTGGAACCATAGTTAGTGTTGAACCTTGGTACGTAAAAAGTTGAGTGAGCACGTGCGAGTCGGGAAGGCGCTCGTATGCTCACCCTACTCAGGAGGTATGGACTGTCCAACCCAGTATGAACAATTTTATGTAGAAACGACATGTCTGATACTACTCGCCGGTCCTCTAATGTCTCTAAACCATAGCGTTGCAGACCTTCAGCGTACGACAAGCCGTTGGAAAATAAGCGGTAATTTAGATGACGTATAAATCGTTTTTGAATACGCTCAATCCTCAGCTTGTATGTAGCATACTGTGGAGACCAAATATTAGAATCAAATTCAAGCAGGCTGCGTACGTATGCAACATAAACCGTTGTCAAAGAATGAGTGTTTTTAAAAGGTCTACAAACTCTCATAATAAAACCGAGGGTGCTGTAAGCCCTGTTGACGACTGAATCAATGTGCTTATCCATTAAAAGCTTGCGATCTAAGATGACTCCTAGATCACGCACTCGATCTACTTCCAGAATTTCATCATTGCCAATTGTATATTTAAAGTTAATAATATTGACATTTCGCGAAAATGAGATTTTATGGCACTTAGCTACATTTAAAGAAAGTTTACGCTGTTCACAAAAACGAGTGAAACGATTCAGATCTTCCTGGATCAGTTGACAGTCGCTATGGTTCTTCACTCCCATGAAGATTTTCAAATCATCTGCGTAAAGGAGATAGTCGCAGTGATTAAAGCAAGTACCGATGTCGTTAATATAAACATTAAAAATCAAAGGCCCTAAATGGGATCCCTGTGGAACACCAGACTCAATGCCAAAAAAACTATATCTAAATCCACCAACGACAACGGCCTGCCTTCGCTTGAACACTTAGGATGCTATCCACCTTAACAGATCTCCATGTATGCCCATAGACGACAGACGAGTTATTAGCTCAACATGATTGACACGATCAAAGGCCTTTGAGAAGTCAGTATATATCGCGTCCACCTGAATACGCCGATCCATACGTCCCAAAGTATTGGCTACATCTACTAGGTGGGCATTTATAGCATCACGCAGTCAACAACTCCAAGTATTGACCGCGCCCAACGCTGCTTAATTTTGGTAACAACGAGGAGAACCGGTGTCAACGTGGCTACGTACGTTACGACCTACGCTACACGGTATATATTTTATTACGTTATCGGGGTCACTAATTATAGCATTACCGGGGTCACGATATAGAGGATCAAATCTAATGATTTTCTATTGAATTAATGAATGAATTAATTAAAGGATAGAATAAGTGAATTAAACAAAAATACATGCTATTTTGCGTCTCTAAGACGTCTTAACCAGGCAAACGCCCTTACCAATGTAGGCTTACGATTTAACTAAAAATATAAATTTAAAGAAATACAGTAAAATATCCAATTGTCTAATACATACTTATATATACATACATACTTATATGTTACTCAATCTGAATTCAATAATTATTGTAGATCAGGTTATTAACAATAATCAGAGCATATTTCAAATTATTTCAAATTATTTATTGAGTTTAAATTATGAGTACATTCAATATACAAAAGTATTAACCTAACTAGGCTGCCGCCTGTTCCAAGGTAGACAATTTATTTTAAGTATCCTAAGAAATCTATAATATTATCTTTATATAAATCAACAAAATCATACTTAATGTAACAGAAATATCTTAATTACCTAATAAAAATTCGTATGAAAATGTCATGAAAATTGTCAATATTATTTTATTTTAAAACATGATAAAAATTAATATATATTTATATATGTATTAATAAGTATTAATATGTATTAATAATATACATTTGAAAAATTTTATAATTTTTATAATTTGAAAAATTAAATTTGGGATCCAATGTTATAAGTAATAATTAAAAAAACAATCAACAATATCAATATTAGTTAAAGTTGTGTATACATAATAATTAATAAAATCCAATAACTAAAAATATATAATCAAAAATATGCAAGCAAAAGGGTCTTGTAAATATGAAGATCTACAATCCCCTTTTGGTCATGATGTATAAAATTATCGAAAATTTGACTAACGAAACTCCACGTTGTTTATTATTTTATTCGTTTAAGAACCCTTCGTTAATCCCTTTCTATCGCATTATCCCGCATACCCCAGGGAAGGCCTCCTTCGAGCCACCACTTGATATTCATCACTTGAAGCCGCCTGGGAATTTGGTGCTTGATAGTGGGTAGATACCCTGAGGAAGGCCTCTATTGTGGCTTTCATCGAATCAACGTACGGTTTCCAATCAGCGCACATCGCTTTGTACGATATAATGCAATTGGCACAAGCCTCGGCAGCTCAGTCTGTTTGGATATGCGGTAATTCATTGATGAAGTTATGTAGACAGATAATAAGAAGCGACTAAGTAATTAACAGCAACATACATTATAATTATTATTTCAATATTTAGTAAATATCATCGTCTCTTGATTCGTAAGTCAATCGTCAATGAACCTCTACATTATTAATAAGCATATTTGTCTCACTAAATGTACAATAAATTAAATGAACGCATTAAAATGTTAGAAAACATCGGCAGTTTTAACTGCAATTAATAAATGGCTACTGGAGTTGGCGTGCTCTGGAACGGAGAGGTAACTGTCAATTGTGTTTTTTTTTGTTCAAAATTTTTTATTTATGAATGATTCTATGTATTATTTTATTATTATTATAACTATTAGTATATTTTTAGTTACATTGCAAATTTATTGATATTTACTATATAACTCTACTTAGTATCTAATATCTAATCTCTAGTAACTTCTAATGTTAGCTCGCAATTTCAAATAAGCCTTAAATCGTACATCTATTCACAGATGTAAGCCTAGTTAGATGTGTAACGTGCCTCAGTTTGCACGTGGTTGCGATGAATCAACTTTTGGCTTTATTTAACTAGAAAGTAGCTATTTTTAATTATGTAACTATAGATAAGACATGTAAAATGAAGTAAATAAATAAATAAATAAATATTCATATCCATAAATGTTACACCTAATGTCTTTTGTCGTATAATTTTCTGCTTGCCGAGAAAATTTTGAGGTGACCCAGACGATTTTTTCTAATTTGGATGTTTTCTGTATAAACGATGTTTTTATTAAAAATACTAGCGGAACCCGGCAAACTTCGTCTCACCATGAATTTGTTCGTTTGGCAGCAGATGGCGTTAACTTGACAGTTGTTTGACATTTGCATCGTTTGTTTAAATGTATTCGTTGGAAGCAGCATACTCAGCATCATTATTACAAATTCAAAGTATCGATCTTGATTCCAATCTGATTGTTTATTTTTTGCCTCACCAAAAGAGCATTTTCATCAACTGCCATTTGTGGATTTGTTTTGCTCGTTGTGTTCGAAATGGAAGAGAAAAGTGTGTTTTAAACAGTAAGATTTTGTTTGACTTTCCACTGATTTCTTTTCTTTTTTTCTTCAGATTTCGGCTGAAACATGAAAGTGAATTGGTTTCAAATCGAATGGAACGTATTGAATGCAGTGCTTTATGATACACAATGTTTTTATTTTTGTTTTCTATCGCAAAGACCTAGAGACATGACGATTTTCCCACTCGCGAACAGGCAACGTATAATTGGATTTGCGTGAAGCATGGATTTTTCAAATTTATTCCACATTCAGTGATTGTTTTTGTGATTTATTGACCGTTATCGGAAATGCAAGTCGTACGGGAAACTGCAGTCGTTTAAAGTCAAATGGCAAGTCGGTATTCGTGGGATGAACACATCTCCCTTGTACTTCCCTTTCAGAATCGTCGCTTCGATAACGTTTGGCATTAATTTCTTCACAGCCAGTCTGCACAAGCTCCGTCGCACAATCGTGGTTGATTCAAATTGCGAAGCATGATCATCACTGAACCAACTTTGAGTTGGATATTATGCAATGACATTCCTGGTAGATCCATCGAATTCAGTAAGTCAGTCGGATAGTTGACAACATCATGTTGAATTGTCATTGTGTCAACCGATTTGAATGCAATCATTTCGCCTCCAATTTTGTTTTGAAGTGTAAAAATTCAGTGAGTCGACATCGATATTTTTCGCCGCCAAAATTGCATGTTCTCCCAGCCATCCATGATTGAGATAGTTTTGAACGATATTTACGAAGTATTTTTCAATTAATTCCTCTTTCGATTCGGTGAAATTGAAAAAATTCTCTGGGAAATTGATGTGGCCACAGACGATGTTGACTGAAACGTTTCTATTTCCAATGTCCAGCAATTGCCTAGAAAAAACTTCCGCTGATTGATCATTCTGTAGTTGGACACGTATGTTCGTCATGAATTTCAGCTTCTCTCGTGTCTCCATAATGCGGACGCTTTCAAACACGCGATTAATTCGTCGGCTGTTGTTGAACGTTGAATCACAGGAAGAGTTTGTCAAAAATCACCGGCCAAGAGTATCATTACACCACCGTAGGTAGTTTGATTATTGCGCAAGTCTCTCATCTTTCGATCCAGCGCCTCCAACGCTCGTCTGTGAGTCATTGTGCATTCGTCCCAGATGATAATTCTGCATGTTTGAAGCACTCGCACCATTGCAGAATTTTTAGAAATGTTGCACGTTGGTGTTTCATTCGCTTGCAAATTTAGCGGAAATTTAAGTACCGAATTAAATTTAAGCCTTTATGTTCAGTTTATTTTCAAAAATCTTTACAGATTGTAGAAACATATATACTAAAATATAAGAATTAAATTAAAAACCAAGTTGTGCAATTACAAATTTAAAGAACTTACAGAAAAATTAAACCTAATTAAGACAATAACAAATCGATTAAGTCAAATAAGATTTATATGTACATAGTTATATAAAATCCCATTATGTGACCAAATAACATTAAGAAAAAGTTCTTATAAAAAATAAATTTAAAAACCAAAAAAATAAAAAAGAAATAACAGGTAAGTAATAAGAATTGAAAGCATGAGAAATAACTTAAACTAAAAGAATAAGAAATAAAATTAGTGTAATTTAACGATTACAATTCAAATTAAAATATCTAAAAATATCAAACCACAATAATAATAATATTCAGTCGCTTTCATTTAAAACAAATAAAATTAAGAAAAATATATAAAATTTAGAAAAGGAATTACAATTTATAATCATTTCATTTAAAATCGTTACATTGTATGTTTCAAGTTTCAAATTTAGTTTATCGTCTTCAAAACTTATAAATAGTTACTTATACATATTTAATTTTCGATTGTACACAATACTTTCGTTAGTCATTCGTGGTGAATTGTACCTACATATTCTTCATAGGTGTAAAAAATATTTTCAAAAAGAAACTTTTTTAAGGACTTTTTAAATATACTGTTATTTTTAATGTCTTTAATTAATATAAAATTGTTCATACTGGGTTGGACAGTTCATACCTCCTGAGTAGGGAGAGCATACGAGCGCCTTCCCGACTCGCACGTGCTCACTCAACTTTTTACGTACCAAGGTTCAACACTAACTATGGTTCCAATTCGTTATTGCCGCGCGTTATGCATGCATACAATGTATGCTTTAACGATATTGACATATTTAACCATCAGAATAGTTGATCCTTTGTTAAGGAGGTACGTGAAAAGCTGATTATCAGATCGGATTGAATTAGCATGCACAAGCACTCACAAGCACATTCGCACTACAGATATACACACCCACACACACATACATACACGCACACACATATACAAACACAAACATACACACACTCACACATACACGCTCTCCATCACACAAACACACACTAACATCCATACACTCGCACCTAGCGATTTTAACTGTTACTTTTAAATTCTTTTTGGTTTTATTTATTTTGTATTGTTTAGCATATTTTGTAATCCATATATAGCAAATAATTTAAAACATCATTGGCTTTGTTACTGGTATATATATTATGCTTATACGTATTTTTTATGCTGTATGTTTTCAAGAAAAATAAAAAAAAAAAATTAAATTAATGGAGGTAACATATTAAAAAAATAGGGACCGGGGTATTCCTTGACTTGTCTCGCTATTTTTAATTTTGCACTAGGTAACATGTACTTTGTACTTCCAACAATGTAGCAGCTATTCATGGCGATGCATTTGCCAATGCAATGTAATTCTCTGAACGAATCGAGGAAAATATCAAGGAAATAAAATAAATCTTCTCAGTTCCGCCGGATGTATCTAAGAAATACAATCCTCCAATTACATCATTCGCAGCTTTCATGAGCGTGTCGCATGCATATTTTTGTTGAAACGGCGCTAAAACTGATATTTGACAGTCAAGTTGAATTTTCATATTTTTATTCTTGTCAAACAACGCCATCTATGATCAAGCTCAGTACAAAAATAATTTTCGGTTTTTCACACTTTTCTCATTTTTCCGTATTTTATATAGCCTATAGTATGACCGAAGTGATTATGAACAAAAGAAGAAAAAACATCCAAATCGGGCCAGCCGCTCGTGAGTTATTAGATAACATACATAAAACCCGACTCGTTTTTATTATATAGACTAGATGACCCGGTGAACTTCGTACCATCTAAAATTGATTTGATTACCCCTTCATAAGCGTTTATTAATCCTAATAAACCTTGCAAATCCAATTCATGGAAATCTATAATATGGCCGAATCATGTACGGTTTGAGTTTCGTTTGGTGATTAAATGAAAGTCGTTTGTAATTAAAATAAATCCAATGCATTTAATTTACATCGTGAAATATAAATGCTTTTTCGACTTTTCTAACTTTTTCGATTTTTTTTGGCTTTTTCGACTGTTTTGACTTTTTCGACTTTTTCGACTTTTCCGACTTTTTTTACTTTTTCGACTATTTCAACTTTTCCGACTTTTTTGATTTTTTTGACTTTTTCGACATTTTAGACTTTTCCGACTTTTTCGACCTCTTCGACTTTCGACTTTGTTGACTTTTTTGACTTTTTTGACTTTTTGACTTTTTTGACTTATTGACTTTATGAAATTTTACACATTGTATGGAATGAATAACAGTTATGGATGGCGCAGCTGTCAAACAATACGATCGCCACGAACGCCATTTATTGAAAGTGGCCTATCAATTTCGTTTTTTCCTATTTTCTGTTGTTTCTTTGAGTTTTTCCTAAATATTTTTTTTGTAAACCACCCCTGAATCGAGGCAAACAAAACAAAAAAAATAATTCAAATCGGTCGTGTCATTTCCGAGACCTTGCAAGACTAACCCAAGGCGATTCATTTTTACATATAAGATAGATAGATAGATAAGGCACTCAATTGGGACCAAAAAAAATCTTTCTTAAGCTCAGCCCATACGATAAAATTTCAACCCATACAGAAACACCAATGTTATAATAATATTGGTGATCATAATCGCTTCCCTGCCTGCCGCAGGGCCCCACTTCATTCTGAAGCGTTTAATTTCCTGCCATCCACGATTTTTTCGTTTATATTGATGGCATCATTTGAGCCGTCCACCGGTGACACAACACCCAGTCACTGATAAATTATATTCGCTTTCGGTTCAACGTCATTCTGAGGGTGACATTCGGCCAGCTTTATTCCTTTTATCGATTCACCACAACGCCTGTCCGGCTTTGTTCATTCAAATCAAAGGAATTCATTATTTTGGGACGCGAGTTCATTATTTTTTTTCATGTTACTTTCACGGCACACCAATCGACTAGGAGGGAAGGTATTGTGTAGCCATTGCTGAAGTTTTTTTTCGAGATGACGACGGAAATATCAATTTTAAGCACCTCTGAGACGATTAACTTCGAGTAGCGGCATAATTTCATAGCAGACCGCGGCAATTTATTAAAATTTCTTGCAATATCGCCGCGCTCGACAAAAAGTACTATAACTATGGAACTACTATAGCAATCATAAATAATATAACTGTGCAATGAATTCATTGAAATTTCGTATAGAGAATATTGAAATCTCATATTGTAAAACAATTATATAATTATGTATAAATTTGAGAAAATTGAAAAAGTGAAAATAACTCGGCATTTATAACTTGTACTGGTTTTATGGAAAAATACGGCACCCTATTTAGAAACTGTAAATACTATCGTGATGTCTATTAGATTCTCTGTGAAATATAATATTTCGTTTCGCTTATTTACATACTAAAATATTTAGATATTAGCTCATAAAACCAATAGAAATGTTGATGATTTCTCGAAAAAAAAAAATTTATGATGTTTGACAATGGAATTTTACCAGAAATATCCGCGAAATGACGCCCGAAATTATTCTAGCGGCCGTCTATGTATCTATAGTAATAATGAGATATTTATTATGGATTTTAGGACGCGTTCGAATTAGAAAATAATATTACTGTGCGCTCCGGGTGCAAGCCGCCAATATTGGTCGTTACGTAGTCAGCGGTGTTCTGATGTGCAACCAAATTTGGTCGTTACGTAGCCGAAGGGTCATCATTTCCAGATTGAAGTCTCTCTGTGTGGCTGTGTGTCCGTCTGTTTATTCCTCCACGATGGCACCTAAACGCTTAATCCGATTTGGATGATATTTTATTATGCTGGCCTCATTCGGTCGTAGCAAGAGTTGAAAAGATTTGGGTTAAAGGGAGCGAACTAGCGATACATCATCCAAGAAATATTGCACTTCAAGACTTGAAATTTAGTAGACAGATGCCAAGTTGGGCCGAAACCACATTGTGAAATTTTAGTTGGAATATCTCATATACAAGCTACACTAATAATATATAAATTTCGCTATATATTTTAACCAAATATTAACGCCTCGGGCGGCGCGGTTAGTTTCTCGGCTAAGAGGCAACAGATGGAACGGAACCCAACCGGGTGCGTCCACCGACCGAGAGAGGGCGATCATCGATTTTTTTTCATATTCAAGCTACACTAATATTATTTAAATTCCACCATATCAGTTGGCTTGTTTAGAAGGATTATTTTTCTAGAACCAGTTTTTTGTCTCTCCTGGAAAATTATGCATGCTTGACTTATCTTGTTTCTGAATTACGCGATTCATATATACGACGCATAGTGGTTAGGTCGCCTGGTCTTACATTATAAGGTCCCGGCTGGGTCACCATTTTTCGTTGGGATCAAATTAACGGAATTGCATTTTCAATTCTGTCGATCGAATGCAATAACAAGACATAAACTTACAGACATGTTACACGCACACATACATACAACACGTCATAGTAGGGTTGGTTGTAAGAGATTATCATATGACAATAAACTCGGCCATTGTGACAAATTCACAATAAAGAGTATAAACAAAAAATCAATAATCCCTTTGTTTATTTTAATATTAAAATAATTCCTAAATTGATATTACTATACTCATAGACGATACATCCTGTAGAGGCACGAACGTGCGAACGTTCGTATATCGTCGCGCGTCTCTTGAATTTATCGCTGAAGTTAACGAGAATATTGCATTTCTGCGTCAGGCGCTTTGTCTAGCGACATGCAGCAGTGCACTATTCCCTCTTCGGCTGGAATTCGAAATACGCTTAGAGAAGCGAGTTTAGACGACGGAGACGACGACGCTGCTATGGCACACAGCGGAGTACGCAACGGGAACAACAGGTGCCTATAGCCATTGATTATATAGAGTAATAGATTGCTTATCACGGTTGGGAGTTAATGGGCCCTTGCTGAGTTGGCCACGAAGACCCATTCTGTTCAGGGTTGGTCACACTCACGGGTCAACACCTATCCGACGGCCTCCACGCATGAACTGCGAGCCTGGGTAGGACTCTGGCCTTACAGTTAGTTTCCCCTGGGAATCAACCTTCTGGCGCTCCTGGACGGTCTGCGTACCGTGCGGCATAAGCCAATCGATTGCGCACTCTGACTAACATCTTGCGGTGTCGACTACAACGGGCGAGCCCGTCACCACAGGACGTTCAACGATTAGTCGTTCTGTCGCCCTGCAGTGAACGTAGAAGACTTTGGACAGTACAATCCTACGTCCAGCTACGTCACAACCCGTGAGAGTCCAACGCCTTACCGCGAGTGAGCCAGGAATAAACCTGGCGGGCTCGAGATACTCGCGCCCTCGCTTCCAATTGTGACCAGATTTCTCCGGTCTCTCGATTGGTTCCGAGTTCGAGGTCGCTTGCGCGGTCCTCTCCCTTACGAAGCGGTGAAACGGTGTGCACCGAATCTATCGCGGACCAAGGCGTCCTTTGCCCGACTCTGAACCGGGATTGGATGGCCAATGGTCATTTCAAGAGCAGTCGCCGTAAGGTAGACAACCACCCCCGCTCTATAGGAAACAATACAGTTCCCAGACTCCCCCGGCTGTTAGTCGGAGAGCACAGTCGATTGGCTTGCGCCGCTCGGTGCGCAGACCGTCCAGGAGCGCCAGAGGTTTGATTCCCAGGGGAGACTGGTTGACCCAGTGTCCTACCCAGGTTCGCACCCCATGCGTGGAGGCCATCGGATGGGTGTTGACCCGTAAGTGTGACCGACCCTGAACACATGGGTCATCGTGGCCACCTCATCATGGGCCCATTAGCTCCCTCCGCCGCACTCTGACTAACAGTCGGGGAAGTGTGGAAGCAGTACTGTTTCCTATAGAGCGGGGGAGGTTGCGGACCTTACGGCGACTGCTCTTGAAACGACCATCGGCTACCCGATCCTGGGTGAACAGCCGGGTAAAGGATGCCGTGTTCCGCGATAGATTCGGTATGTATATACACCGTTTCACCGCTTCGTAAGGGAAAGGATCGCGCAAGTGACCTCGAACTCATAACCAATCGAGAGACTGGAGTAACCGCAATTGAAAGTAAGGGTAAGTGTAAGCCCGCTGGGTAACACTCCTGGCTATCTCGCGGCCTCTTACGGGTTTGTGGCGGAGATAGACGGTGGACTGTTTTGTCCAAGTCTTCTGCGCTCACTTCAGGGAGATAGAATGACTAATCGTTAAAACTTCCTGAGGTGACGGGCTCGCCCGCTATAGTCGACAACCCTAGTTGATTATCACGGTCATACTATATAAAATACGGAAAAATGTGAAAAACCGAAAGTCCATGATACGTTTTGGCATTTAAAGATGTCGACTAGAAAGGGCCAACCCGTCACCTCAGGAAGTTTTAACGATTATGATCGTTCTGTCTCACGTGAAGTGATCGTAGAAGACTTTGGGACGATCAAAAACTGCCGTCTAGCAAAGCCACGAATCCGCCAGAAGCCAACGCCTTGGGCGAGGCACTAGGAATATAACCCAGTGGGGCCACCTCGCCCCCTGGCTACCAGATTTGGCAGGATATCTCCGTCGTTAACCTTCAAGATACCTCCGTCCTCCAGACTGATTACAGGAACGAAATCGCTTGCGCGGCCGCTACATGTTGTATTACAGCGGTAATTCAATATGAATTTATCGCGGACCTGCGCGTCTTTTACCCGTGATGCCACTCGGGATCGAGTGGCCGATAGGTCGTTTCAAGACTGGCATGACAACAGGTTAATATCCACCTCCGCTGCTTAGGATACAGTATATTTTCATAGTCCCCACACTCCTTTAGAATCAGTCAGAGTGCACAACCGATTGGCTGACGCCGCGCGGTGCGCAAACCGTCCAGTAGTGCCGCAGGGCAATCCCCCAGGGGAAACCAATCCACCAGCCGTGAGGCCTGAGACGCGAAAGTCCTTCCTGGGGTAGTCCCTCACACAGGGAGGCACCTGAATAGGAGCCTCCCTGTTTGAGGGCCACCAATAAATTTTGGCAGTGTCACGTTCTCCGATTTATTTATTTATTTATTTATTTAAAGCAATGCACATAATAAGCGACAAGCGTAACAAATTATATTTAATATCTACACTGCACTAAAACCCACAGCAAGTTGTGTCACGCTTATAGTGAAGATCGGTCCCATGTCGCCCAACTAAGTATGAACACTTGTTCTAGGGCAGACATATTAAACAAATACTAGTTTTAAAACAAAACATAATCAAAAGAAAAAAAAAGTAGTTTAAACAAAAAGAAAAAAAGCGAAAATGGAAAAAAAACATTGAATTAAATATATGTAAATATGCATAAAAATAAAATATGTAAATATAATAATTATAATAAAATAAAACATTGAAGTAAAAAGATAATTAAATACACATATAAATAAAAAGTCACAATAAAATTATAATACCATTAATAGTAAAGTTTCTAAAAAAATTAAATAGTCACAAAGAAAAATTAAAATAATAGAAATAGTCACAAAGTGCAGCCAAACAAAGCTAGATAGTTGAGAGTTCTTGGTGTATTCTGTACCTTCCTGGTCCAAGCATCCACGACACCAGTTGTTTCTTAAAAATTGGAATGCTCGGGCTAATCTTTATACCTGCAGGTAGGATGTTATATATCCTAGGACCTAGATAAGTGAAATTTCTTTGGCCAAATGATGTACTTCTTCGGGGAACTGCAACGTAGTCACTAGTGGCACGTCTTGTGTGTTTAGTTTGCTGGGATTTAATTTTTTCCTTAAGAACGATCCGACCTAAAATCATTTTCACATATAACATGCGCACTTCTAAAACATGCATTTCCTTAAATGTGAGATCTGATGCATACGTGAACGGTTTTCTTAATATTATTTTGATCAAACCTTTTTGCGCGACAAGAAGTGGTTGAAGAACCGTTTTCGCACATCCTCCCCAACCAATAATGCCGTAGTATAAAATGGACTCACATAGCGCATAATATGTCAATTTAATAGTACGTCGGTCTAATATGTTGCGGAGATCCCTAAACACGTAGCTAAGTTGTCTAATTTTTGTGGATAAATAATCAATATGCCCAGACCACCGTAGGTTGTTGTCGATTATGATTCCAAGATATTTAATAGAGTTTACCCTTTCTACGTTCAAACATCGGCAGGTCAGCTTATTGTCACAGTCATGTATAACCAGATGAAGATTTTCTGGTGCTTGTCCAGCTTTTGTAGCACTAAATGCAACAAATTTGGTCTTGCCGATATTAAGTGTGAGCAAAGCCTCATCTAACCAATCTTTTACCAATTCCATCTCGTGATTTGCCATTTGAAATACTTCATGCCAATTACTGCCTTGAAAAATAATTACTGTGTCGTCAGCATATGTGATAGTTTTATTTGTCACTTTTACTAGATTAATTAGCGTTAAGTGATTAAACAACGGGATTAAAGGGTAGATACTAAACAGCCTACTCTAGAGAACGGCGTTTGCAACACCGCCGAAACGTCAGGTGCTACAAACTTGGTAGTCAATTTGTTTTTATCAGACTCACTTTTCTATGATATAGATTTCTCAAACAATTCTAATCAAGAATGAAGTGAAATAAAACTTTCACAAAGAGAAATTGCTAGATTTTAGTAAGACAGAAGGCGTTATTAAAATCCCCGGCGAAAGCAATAAAATTTAATAGTTTTTTTACAATTTCCAAATGACATTAAGAATTATATATGACCACCGGGAAATGTGACAAAAAAAAAAGGTAAAATATATGAATTAATCACTGTAGCCCCGGATATCAGAGTAGTATTGTCATAGTATTCCGTTATGGTCCTTTTTTCTTCGCCAATTTGCTCATGTTCCTTGTCGTCCTTGTGGGTGTCATCGCTTCAGTTTCTCATAATGTTACGGGGTTTAACCACTTAAGGCGGCTATTATGTACGAAAATTCCCACACCCGAGATAACTCGGGAAACTCTAACCTCAGAAAAGATCACTCCCGAATGTCTCTGTAACTATTTATTCAGTAAAAGGGAAATTATATGCAGTAAACGGTTTTTTTTTGTTTTAAACACTTGAGACGATAAATTTACTTATTTTGATAAGAATTCATAATTGTTGATAATATGACCAATAAACATGACCTAATGATTTAAATTATTTTTTTAATATAAAATACTACTTTTTGTGACTTAAATATAAAAGATAGACATATGTTGTCCCTCACTTTTTTGTAGGCATTATCAAGCTCTACAACTTTTCTCTAGAACTTAATCATATATCTCTCGTCGTTAAGGCAGCGTTAGTTAGAAACGTTTTCGTTCGACTGTTTATTCTCCGACTTACTTTGCAAATCCGACTACCACGAAAAAGTCTTTTAATTTTTCGGATTAATATATAGCCTATGACACTCAGAAAAAGCGTGGCTTTCTATTGGTAAAATAATTTCAATTTTCAAAATCGGTTCAGTAGGTCCAGAGATTACTTCCTACAACGTCACAAATATTACCTCTTTATTATATTAGTATAGATAGTTACATCAATTTGTTCTTATCTCCATCTGTCACGCGTCTCCTCTACGGGTACAGTTTCAGAGACGTTTCTTAGACACGACCAGTAATAATCACATGGGCAAATTTCAGTGCATCTTTCTTCTATACTCAAAAATTAGGTTAAGCTTTACTGCATCCGGTGCAAAATAAGCGAAATAACTACAATTCTTCCCTAAATGCATTTACCCTAAATTCCTGAAAAGCCGCAACGAAATCTCGGCCTGCCTTATGAAGGAAGGCGGTGCGATAAATTATAGTTGCCTCGCGTATACAAAGCATTGCAACGCAAAGTAAGAATTTATGAGGCACGTCGGCGAGGAAAATAAAAGACGGAGCCCCGGGGAATTCCCGCAGCCGGTTTTCGCGGATGCGAATGATGTGTGAGAAAGTGCAGCAGATGCAGCAACTTTTAAAACTTTTCTATTCCGATAAAACCGCGAGAAGAGAGATTTGTTGCGCTCTAGCTAAGCAGTGGAGGAAAACGAGGCGTAAACTTTGATGCACTTGTAAAGTTTCCTAACCAATACCTTGACACGTTGGGTAGTCACAATTTTTAAAGTCGTATTATACGATACAACACATCTTGATACGATACAACACATCTTTAATTAAATTATAAACTACACTTTAGAGCAGTGTTTCTCAATTAGTGGTACGCGTACCCCCAGGGGTACACGAAGTTGCATCAAGTGGTACGCTCGGCAATCTCTTAACTAAGTTGTTTCAGAGTTGTGTAAAGTAAAACGTGCATATTTGTCACATTAAACTGATTTTCACCGTCATTAACTATATTTTGATGGTTCTAACTACCAAAAGTTAAAAAAAACTGATTTCATATTTTATTTATCATTCCTGCAATTTTTTCGATTTTCAGTTGTTTCTTTTAATTTTTGCTAAATATTTTTTTTTTGTAAACTACCCCTGAATCAGGGCAAACAAAACAAAAAAATAATAATTCAAATCGGTCGAGTCATTTTCGAGATCTTGCGAGACTAACGCACGGCGATTCATTTTTATATATAAGATTTTTTTCAAATATCGCAAATGACCAACGTACTCTGGCGATTTTAAATAAATAAATAAAATATTTATGGCGACGCCATTGACGCAACTTGATTTTGTTGTGAAGTGCGAATTTGAACTGAAGGTTTAAAAACAAAATTTATAGAATTTCTCAGAGAATAGCTAACCAACTATCCTAAAATTGTGTATATGTTAGGCGTTGTAAGGAAGGATTGGCTCCTTGTATAGCGGTGAATAGAACGCCTCACAATGTGTACAAGAAGAATACTGGAACAATATGATCAGATACGAAACACGCGAGAAAAATCACGTTACTCGGATATTTTAGGTTTTCCAAAAAACGTGATATTATTGTTTGTTTGTTTGTTTATACTCTTTATTGTGAAAATGTCACAATGGGCGGGTTTATTCTCATATGACAATCTCTTACAACCAACCCTACTATGACGTGTTATATGT